>CM022757.1:16141202-16163702 GCA_012411365.1 Ameiurus melas
ATGCTACACTAAACCGTCAACCTTTACTAAAGATATGGTAATATTCATATACTAAAAAACAAATCATGTATAAAGTAAGGAATAAAGCACGACTGGTGTGCTGTAATAATGTGTTTTTTTTTTTAAATCAACGACAGAGTGACCGAAGTTGATTACTATCCAATAACAGCACACCCAGAGCGTTTCATTCCTTAAATCCACAGCAATTTGCTAACAACTACAATTTTCTATTTATTAAAGAACAACATGTCATATGTTTGATCGATTTATAGTTAAATTTAATGTTAAAACACATCATCACTTGCACTATGTGGCCAAAAGGTTTTATACTTTCCCTTCACTGGAACTAAGAGGCTCAAACTTGTTCCAGCATGACGATGCCCCTGTGCACAAAGCGAGCTCCATGACGACATGGTTTGTTAGGATTAGAGAGGAACAACTCGGGTGTCCTGCACAGACCTGGACCTCGACCCCACTGAACACTTCTGGGATTAACTGAAATGCCAACTGTGCACCAGAGATCCTCACCCAACACCAGTGCCTGACCTCACTAACTGAATGAACACAAATCCCCACAGCCACACCCCAAAATCTAGTGGAAAGTCTTCCCAGAAGAGTGGAGGTTATTATAACCGCAAAGAGGGAATACATCTGAAATGAGATGTTCAACAAGCACATATGGGTGTGATGGTCAGGTGTGTACATCGTTGTGGCCATGAATTGTATATTATAGGAGCTATAAACAAGTTTATTTCTCTCTCTTGACGTTACCAAGACAAAAAAAAAAACACACAGCTTACAGTTACTGAGAAACCTCCTTTTTTAGACCGTCCTGTGATGGAAAACTTAAAGGAACAGATTCTACCCGTGACTTATACAGTCAACTCCAAACATTTTAAATAAACGCCTTCTTACAGAAAACTTCACCATATCAAATCATTAGACTTTTTCTCTAAATGAAGTTTTAAATTATTATTGGTCTAGAATATGTGAAACATCTGCCTTACAAGTTCCTATGAATGAGCTTCTTCTTCTTATTATTATTATTATTATTATCCATCTATCCAATTTCTGTACTGCTTATCCTACTCTGGGCCGCGGGGAGCCTGAAACCTATCCCAGGGAACTCGTGGACGACATGCCAACCAATCACAGGGCACAATCGCACAAACATTCACACACTACAGAACATCTGGGAATGCATGTCTTTGGACTGGTGGAGGAAACCGGAGTACCCGGAGGAAACCACTGAAGCACAAGTAGAACATGCAATCTGCACGCACACAGGGTAGAGGAAGGAACCGAACCCCCAACCCTGGAGATCCAAGGCTAATGTGCTAAACACTTGCCATTGTTCCCCCATTATTATTATTATTATTATTATTATTATTATTAGAATTATTATTATTATCAACTCAATATGCAGCATTTTCACATGCAATGCACGTCACAACGATCTGGTTTGAACTAACAGGAAAACTGGGAACACGGCCTTTAGCCTAAACAGACGACATGATGCCTACATTTACAAAGCTACTTACATCGGCTTATTGTCTCACTAAACAAAACACATTCTCCTTTATGTCCAAAATGTAGAAAGCCAGATTTAACGTTTCTGTTTTGAGGTCAAGCTGCTGTGGGTGTCTGGATGTGTTTTATTATTGTAATTTCATTTTGACTGTAAACCTCTGTGTTACTGTTTAAGGTTAAGACATACTTGTGAGTCTCAGATGAATAATGTAAACAGGAAACTCTGTTTCTGTTCGTCTCTCTTAGTCTGATCTTCCTCTGGCGTTTCCATCGATTGATAATACACAGGCTTACTGTTTTATCGAAAGACAGTTATTCATACGTTGCCAGTGCACGTTGCCACTGCACTGGCAATGATCCACATTCAAATGAGAACAGATTAAACTGGGGGTGAGTGGACTAATTGTGAGAGCAATAGACTAATGGACAGAGTAAATAAGACCTCTGCTCACAGCTCCATGCAATTCCAGATGGTCGGTGAAATCTCAGAGCAGCTGCTCTGACTCCTAGCGCTGCCCTTTTCCTATATAAACACTTACTCTCTTACACACACACACACACACACACATACACACGCTTTCATTCTTCTCAATATTCACATCCAAACTTTTAGACAAATACGAACTAAAATAAACACCGTGTTTTTTAGTAAACATCGCTCTTTCAGGAAAACAGCTCTTATATAAAACCTGTTCTCACGAAAGACTAGACTAGACATGATGTCAAAGCTAACAAACCTTCTGGCTCGTTCATGCTTAAACTCACACATGAAACAGTCAGGCCAAAAAAAAAGCCTTCATCCTGTTTCAGCTCCAACACAAGCACTAATGGGAGGGGATTGTAGCTGCAGATATAGCTGCAAAAATTAATCGATAAAATTGATAACAATCCATTATGAAAATCATTGTCAGCGAATCTCATTAATCGATTAGTGTCACGGGGTGCGTTTACTCATTACGTTATTTCTGTTCCGAAACACACTTCGGAGAGTAAATACTAAAGTCCCAAATAAAGAACTATACACTTACACTATGTACTATGTACTCTACCGACTAGTGTATGAAGTTTAGAAAGGTAATATCATCTCAAATTTAACACTAGCGTTTTCTTACTAACCGGCAATAGAAGCTACTTCATAGTCGACAATACATGACGTCATTCATACGCACGTAATCCGATGCCACTAGCTTTAGCTGATACCTGACTTTCTTAACTTTCTAAACGTCATATACCAGGAAACTCTGGCCTCCAGTTCCCATCAGCCACTGCACTGATTCATGTTTTGGTAATGAGCACACTTGTGTATATATAACCATTGTTTGCATTGTTTCTCTATCTTTTGTTGTCTTAGACTATCGTGTTCCATGTCCCTGTGTTTAGTTTCATGCCACAGTATTTTGCCTAGTTGTCTTAGTGTCGTTGTTTTGTTGTTTGTTTATATAGTAAATGTTATATATCTGCGATTCTTCCGAACCATCCTTGAAACATGACACTATACTTGTTTTGGCTTTCTCAAACCATCAGGTGCCATAGCCAATCAAACATGAGCCTAACAGATTCAATTTGGAAATGGTTCCAAAAATGAACAAACCTGACTGAATGGATGATTTTTCCAGCAGCTATAATAAAGCAAACTGTGATTAGTTGATTCAAGAAAAATGTTCCAGTTAGGCCTGTGAGATTGTGTGCAATAAGCCATCATCCTTTTCTGCTCCGTAACTCTCAGATAGTGACTGTACCTATTGGAGGCGTGAAGGCTACGGACTGGCTGTGGAAGGAAGTTGGCTGTAGCTGCTCGTCACTAGCATTAGTGCTTAGGTTTTTTTATTCATTTCACGTCGGGAACGCTTGCTTGACTGAAGTCGGGTTATTATCGAGTTACGCGCTGTAAATAAGCAGGTTATTACACTGAAATAAGGTTATATGAACCGTGTGTGCATATACTATGTGGTGAACAACAGTGGAGAGAGTCGCTCTGCTGTGAATTGTGTTGTGCTGTGACAACACAAGCTGCTAAGGTTTGTAAAGAACGACAGAACAGATGAGAAGGAAACATGACAGTCATCAGGACAGTTGCTATTTCATTTTCTTGTGTAAATGGTCAAATTCATCCATCCATCCATCTGCTTATCCTACACAGGGACATGGGGGAACCTGGGGCTATTCTAGAGACCTCGGTGGACACAACCCGGGGGACGCCCTGGATGGGGTGCCAACCCATCGCAATGGTGCGATCGAGCGCAAATTCACACACCCAGAACAATTTAAAGATGCCAATCAGCCTACAATGCATGTCTTTGGACTGGGGAGGGAGAACATGCAAACTCCACGCACGCAGGGCCAAGGCGGGAATCGAACCCACAGCTCTGCAGGTGCGAGGCAAACGTGCCATATTCATCATATTTTTATATTCTATTTATTACATTTTAAATGGCATTGAAATGAAGTCAATAAACAGCAGTAGTGTTTAGACAGTCAGTGTGCTGACGCCTTTAAGTGGAATTAGAACTGAATATTTAAAAGCTATTTTCTCCCTTTTCAGCTGTTTTAGGCGGCCAGCTCTTTCCCAGCGCGCCACACATATATCTCTAGGCAAAGAGACCATTTCCATATTATCAGTCCAGGTTGCAGTATTGGATATCAAGGCTGTACAGATGTACATTTCCATGCTCTTCAAAGCAGCCCCACATGCAACTATCTCATCAAAGAGCATCTTTGATTTTGCCACAACATTGTGGTTATCAAAAGTCAACCAGTCCAGCCTGGAGCAGAAAGATATATCCTCAGCTGGAATGACACAGCGGCGTACTGACCTTTATTATCAGCAGCGATGAAGCCCAGGATGTTTTCGTGACGCAGCATGACCGTCTGATAGATCTCAGCCTCGCGGAACCAGGAGCGCTCCTCACGAGAGGAGAAGATCTTCACCGCCACTTCCTCTCCTCTCCACTTTCCTCTCCACACCTCCCCAAAGCGGCCTTTCCCGATGCTCTCCTGCAAGATGATGGTCCTGGCGATGGTCCTCTGCACCAGTAATGGGAGACCTGAGACACAAAGGAAGGCAAAAAGAGAATGTGAACCCTGGGAACCCAGTCAGCAATTCATGTCTGTGCTCCTTATTATTTTTAAGGCTGACAAGCAAGAAGAAAACATGTGTAAGACACTAGTGCTCGGACCCCTAATAATGACCTCAATGGCCAGATTAGTTGTGAGTCGGAATTAGAAAGACAGGCTATGAGGAGCCAAGTGAGGAATATGCAGATTATAACAACACAGAGTAGAAGGGGTCAACATGATCCAATCCATGCTCAGCCATCAGCTGCTTCCAGTCATGCTTCAGGTGAAATCGTAGGCCCTAAGCATTCTTGGCCACACTTTATTTGAAGCGTACCTTTATAACACATTCATAAGCAATTCAAAATAAAATCAGTGCTGGAGAATTTACGAGAGGCTTATGCGATAACATCGGACGTTTTATGCAACTACCACCAGTTATCATGACTATGATATTACAGTATCGTAATTATACGTTTTATAGGAGGATGGGATTCAAAGCTGAGTTCATTTTCTATTCAAATGATCACTGAGCCCCATTAAAATACAGCTTGTAATTTATGCAGCCCCATATTCCAGCCAAATGAATGATTTCAATGCCCTCAAACTCAAGTGCAAACTAAACGTACATTTACAAAGCACTATGTGTACGTTCTCAAAACTTTCCACTTTCTCAGTGTCCTGAATGTACTATTAGTAAAATAATAATAAAAAAAATAATGTGCAAGATGTGATTAAAAAAAATGACAGTAAAACTGTATCACAGGCAGACATAATGATAACTGATGGCTATCAGGGAACAAAGACTCTATATCTATACTCTATAAACCACATTTTTTACATCTATATTCTAAACTAAGTGTATACAAGTATAAGCTATACTATCCGCTATGCTACAAGCTACTAGGCTATAAGCTATGCTATAAGCTACTAGGATACAGGCTAAGCTATAAACTATGCTATAAGCTAACTAGCCGTGACATGAACTCAGACATGGACTATGGCTATGGCTAGGAAACATGAACAAGAACTAAGACACACGTCATGAACAAAGACTAACAATATTCGCTATCTAATTCTAACTCTATATCTAATTACCCGCGTTGTTTGTGTGTCATGGCTCCCAGTATATATACACACCAGCCATATTAGCCCGAACTGCTAACAGCTGCAGGCAATACCAAAACACACATGACTCGACAACACATGACAAGACGGGGCGGAGACATGACATCAACCAATATGCATTTCTTCGTGTGTTTTCCCTGATGAGGGGGTGTGAATGAAGCGCAAAACGACTGATCTGAAGAATGTAATGTGAGCGCGTTAGATTTAATTCGAACAGTTTCATTGGTCCACTGTGACCTGTTGGGTAATTTGATTCGTCCAATGTGACGAGGATAAATGTTTTGGTGGCATGAAACTCGTTAGCCTGTAAAAATCCATAAATTAGCCGCATCATTGTTTAAGCCGCAGTGTTCAAAGCGTGTGAAAAAAGTAGCGGCTTATAGTCCGGAAATTACGGTATGTCAATGGAAGGTCCTCACAAGTAAGACAAACGTGTGTGTGTGTGTGTGTGTGTGTGTGTGTGTGTGTGTGTACACAGCGCTACTCATGTACACATTATAGGGATTTAGCATCTACTAACTTCCAAACATTGTAGTAAGTACTAGCTTTAACATTATCAAAGGTATGTTTAACATCTCCAAACAGAGAGCCTGGAATAGAAACTAAATTATATTATATTTTGTCTTCATTTCTGTAATCCGCATTGCACAAGCTTATGAACGTGCCACTAAATCACTTAAACAGGTGTCATCCAAAACCTAAACGTTTAATAGTACCACCATGATTTTTAAGCATTCTGGAAGTAAACCACATCCAATTTGGCTGTTCAAATCAAATGCGCAGCCAGTTTCAATGATGAGCACTGATTTATTTCACGATCATTCTCAAAATATTCTCTTTTTTTTTTAAATATTGCAAAAATCTCTAATCTTCTATAAAAATGTTGTTCAAACCAGTCCAGTGTTCTTGTGTTGTGCTCGGATTTACTTACATATACATTTACATTTACAGCATTTGGCAGATGCTCTTATCCAGAGCGACTTACTTTTATCTCATTTATAAAATGGAGAAATTGATGGTTAAGTGCCTTGCCCAAGTACCCGATTGTGGTAGCTTGACAGTGCTGGGGCTTGAACTTCTTCCCTTCTGAAAAGTAATCCAGAGCCTTTAACCACTCAGCCACCATTGTTACTTACTTCCATTTGAAACCAAGTCATCTACACAAGGCCGTCTAGAGCTGTACTGTCCTTTGTAATAGGTGCAACTATTCAGAATGTGTACAGTAATTTCTTTCAGGCATCTGGAATGTATAATACAATAGAGGCTGTGTTGCGATGGACATCGGGGGTTGCCAAGTGTTACTTTGCTGGCAGAAATTGTAGACATAAAGATGAGAACATATTTGCAGATTCTCTGAGCACAAGGTTTCCTTGGAAATTAAGACTTGTCCTGTGGTTTGCATGTTGTAATGTATCAAATTTAGAATTCAATCGAAATTCTCGGTGGGTGTCATCCTTTTCATATATTTCCCGTGTATAGATAAGGGCATCTGATAATAATGCACTTTTGGAGCTCACCCAGTAAAATGGTAAATGATCGGCACTTATATAGCACTTCTTTAACCTTAGCGGTTCTACAAAGCGACACACACACACACACACACCCATTCACATACACCTACAAATTGTAGCAAAGCTGCCATGAAAGGCACTAGCTTGCCATCGGGAGCAACTTGGGGTTCCGTGTCTTGCCCAAGGACACTTCAGCGTGTGGAATCACGTGGGCCGGGAATCAAACCACCAACACTACGCTTAGTGGACAACCCACTCTACTACCTGAACCACAACAGCCCAGTACACTGGAGCAACGACATAAATCAGTAACATCCATCTGGTTTGATCATGCACCAAGCTCCTTCAGCTCATGCCAAACTTTGTGTTCTATCAGCTTAAATATATAGCATTTTCCTTAGGAGACGGTAGCAGTATAATCTGCTTTTCAATTCGTGACCTTCTTACAGGCACTTGAAGTATGAACATGAGTTAGGGGTGGACAGAATGAAAAGAGGAGATAGATGGAGGAAATACATGTGGTGAGTCAGATTCTCCAAAACAGAATGATGGCTTGAGAGTTGAGCGAAGCACAGAGTGAGTACGGTCTCCAGAGCCTGCAACTCTGCATAATGACAAACACAAACGTGCTCATGAGACATTTCTCATAAAAACGATGGCTCTATTGGCAGAACAGCCAGTTCTGTGGAGAAAAACAAAATACCATATTTAAGTTACTAAACTAGATGGGGCACGCTGCTATAGGGAAACCTGTAATCAGTGGCAGGGTGATGTGATGCAATCGACACAATGTAGAGTTACTATTACCACCATAGGGTGGATTATTTCCCTGTAATAGTTATTTGCCAACTATTACAACTTCTTATTAATCCATGAACAATAAGTCATGAATTTTAGTCACTAATAGTTACTTTTAATTTTATGGAAAGTCACAGAGTCAAGTTAAAGCTAAGTTTTTTGATGATATTATGTACTGTAGATGATGAGATATTCATAGTCTGCTCAATTTTACGTTATGAACATTATTCTGAAATTGTTCCACAAATTGTAGACACAGTTTTTCGCAGATTGGTGAACCTCTGCCCGTCTTTACTACTGAAAGACTCTGCCTCTCTAAGATACTCTTTTTATACCCAATCACGTTACTGACCATTTACCAATTAACCTCTAGCCGTTTCTTTTTACTTACACTTACTTCTCCAGCCTTTTGTTGCCCCCATCCCAACTTTCCTGAGACGTGTTGCGGCCATCGAATTCAAAATGAACTTTTTTATTATTATTAAACTGGTACGTTATCTCAGTTCAAACATTTGATATATTTTCTATGTTCTATTGTGAATAACATATAGGTTTATTAGATTTGTAAATCATTGCATTCTGTTTTTATTTACATTTCACACAACGTCCCAACTTTTTTGGAATTGGGGTTGTATTACTTGTGCCTATCAGGTCACCTTTTCACAGAAATCCTTCGTGTGATTTGAACACGACACATACTGGGCCAGGATTCAGATATTCCTGGGTGTGCTTTTGTTGCTGAGCCGTGCTGTTCGGTGTTATAAAACCAGCATGGCATTGTGTGTTGTCTCTGAATACACCAATGCAGACAAAACACACAAACACAGTAAAAACCAGACACAACACAAAGACAAACAAACAGGATAAAAGGAGATTTGGCTGTGTAAATCGCGCTGGTGCTGTACTGAGAGTTTGTTAGTAAACATACATTGGTTTAGTCCTCACATCTGATAAGGTCTCGAGATGAGAGGTTAATGGAGTGGCGTGTGAAAGCTTGCTCAGGATATGCTAGCTGTTTTACTCTCGCTGCTCTCTCCAATACTGCCTGAGACACAGAGAGACCAGTAAAGGTGCTGAGCACAGCAAGTCCCCCCTCTCCCCCAGCCACACTATTGTACTTTCCTTCAAAATCTTTCATTTCTGTATTACACATGATATATTACTATATTTATTTATCTAATCCTAACCTAAGGAAATCTTTCGGTTCTTTCAGTTCTATAAAAAAAAAACAGTATTTTGTGGGTGAAAAGGATCCACTCGGGGACGTTCCCAAATATTCAGTCAAACACAATACAACAACACACTTGCACTCTCACATAGAAAGAGATACGTGCACAAAACAACGAGTTCAAAGAAACCCACAGACAAGCGGAGACAGACAGGAATACTAGGCCTGTAAACAAAGGCGTGACAGAAAGGCGGGTAGTCGCTCGTGTCAGCAGGTAATTACAGGAGAGATTATCAGACAACAAAAAGCCGTGTCTCAGAGACGCTGGGCCTCAGGCGGAAAGAGATGCTGAGCGTGTGAAGAGAGAAGTGTGTGAAGGGTACGCACCAGAACCCGATCCGGATGTAGTCATGTCGTAGATGAGGTCTTTGAGCGTGGTGCCCACGGTGATGAACGGGTGGTCCATGGATGGGTCTTCCTCGTTAGGCACGCGGTGGTGGATGACCGAGCGGCTGTGGCACACGTAGAACACAGTGACCAGCACGAAGCAGAGCAGGCACACGGGCCCAGCGATCACAGCCGCTAGAGCAACGGGACCCAGTGAGGGAGGCTTCTCTACCGGCACTGAGAGAGACAGACAGAGACAGAGAGAGAGAGAGAGAGAGAGAGAGAGAGAGAGAGATAGAGAGCGAGAGCGAGAGAAAGGTTAACATTTGTAATATTACTACAGAAATGACTTGCAGTTCAAATGAAACCTATAGAACTTTTTCATTAAAAATGATTTGGCAGTATTGTATTTGATCTAGTCAATCCACTCACCTGCCACAGAGAGGGGAAAGAAATAACAACAATAACCCGTAATATTACCACATTTTAACCTGCCGCTTTTTATTTAAGATGGCTGCCATGCAACAATAAAAAAGGCGCTCCTTTGTGGGTTTGTTTTTTGTTCAACCAAAGCCACTTGTTTTATTTTATGTCATGTTGTCTCACGAGGCAAAAGCTCATGAATTCCCAAGTCAAATTTCAGCAGAATAAAGTGGCACGAATCGAAAGGAACTACTACCGGACGCAAATACGTGTCTTTAAGGGATTACATTTCCTGCCGGCGCACAAAACAGTGCAGTTTTACAGCCGACCTGTGTATTGCTTTAGGAAGTCAAAACTAGTCAAGTTAAACCATAGATGTTGTCCTCTGAGCTCTGTGACAGAGGCAGAGAGAGAGAACAAAACAAAGAAAGCGAGACCGACAGAGTATGTGAGAGAAAGAGCGAGAGATTATCAACGCATCAGTTCAATTCAGTTTATAAAGCGCTTTTAACAATGGACACTGACTACGTTTACATGCACATCAAAGTCCGTTTCAGGTCTATATTCGGATCGCAGCCATACTCCCTATAGGATGTTTATATGCGTGCAGGCGTGGGAATATTTCTGTATACACGGTTGCCATAAGTTCGCAGGTCTACACATGCGCTTTTCTTTCCCGGGAGATTCTGCCCATGCTACCCACAATTCCTTGCTTTCTGAACGTGCGCGTATATCTCCTTTCAGTGGATTTTCTGAATAAGGTGTTTACATGCAACAAAGTTCTGATTAAAACAGACATATTCCAGGGGTGGGAATCAGAATTTGGGAATCAAATTATTGTCATAACCTGAATCAGGCGCTGTTTACATGACTCAATACTAATTAGAATATCACCAAATTCTGATTAATATCAGAACATTGAAGTGCATGTAAACATAGTCACTGTCACAAAGCAGATCCAGAGATAAAGTTTAAAGTAAATTATTTTACATTTATCTCTAATGTAGTCTCGTGAAAAACTCACGAGACTACACAAGGAAGAAACATTGAGAGGAACCAGACTTAAAAGGGACACCCATCCTCATCTAAGTGACGCTGGATAGTGCGATTATAAATCATTTCACTTCTATAACTGTATACTATAAACTGTTATCAACTGTGAAATGATGGAGACTTGAGTGTGAACTGTTCTTAGCAATTGCCGTCCTCAGGCTATCCAAGAAAGAACACCCACAGGCCTTGTTAGAGAAAAAGAAAACATTTCTAAAACATACTTGAGCCTGTAGAATTCCCCAATCTTCTGTGCAGAATGATTTTCACAATTTCTGCAACTCAGTGACAAGGGCATGTTTACACTGTACTCAATAAAGCCTTTATGCAAAAAATATCTGGGGATGATTAGGGAAGGTCAGCGTACTTTTTGTATAAAGCTCACAGCGATGTCCTTTCCGTCACTAATAAAATGAAGACAGTGAGACACTCTGTGCGTTTACATGGACAGCAGTAATCCAATCATGGACCTTATTCTGAATAAGACAATTTTGTGATTAAGGTGTTTACATGAGTTGCTTTTAGAATATTCTTTTCATGTTCCTGTTTTACATGTTATAGAACTTAGATCGATTAACGGTACACATTATTACGTCCCCACGCCACGCCGTCTGACGTCCCTCCAGAATTTCACGTAGCGACATACAGTTGATCTTCGTTATGGTACTGTGTACAATTTTGAGTGTTTCATTTAAAAATTTACGAAAGCTTCAAGTGCGGTTAATTATTTGTCATGCTGTACGTGCAAATAGACGACTGCTTAAAGCCGTGGGCTGCGTCCCAAACCGCGTACTTACCTACTGTATAGTAGCTGAAATACATGTATTTCTCTTACTATATACTGTAGTAGGTAAGTGCGTGGTTCCGGACGCAGCGTTTGAGCACTGCTGTGTGTGTACGTGTCCTGTCACAAAATGCGGTGAAAACTCCCACACGATGTTAATAGTGTGATTAAGGTGTGTACATGTCTGTACAGGAATACTCCACATGCCTTAATTCCATTTGTGTTTACTTCGAGTTTGACTTTAATCGGATTAAGGTAATAAAAAATAGCTGTTTACATGCTAGTTTCTTAATCAGAGTACTGTCTTAATCGGGTTAATATCAGATTATTGTTGTCCATGTAAACGTAATCAATGACTCGAAGAGCTTCAGTGTTAAGATCAGCTATGTGAATAAATAATATCCATATAAACTAAACCAGATAAATTGTCTTTTGAATAATGCATTTCCTAGTTTTATCAAAAACAAAGTACAAGCTTATATTTTTTATAAGTTTTTCTACAGAGGAGGTCATGGAGATCCTGTAAATGTTCACAGTTGTGCAGAAGGCTGACTCCACCCGCTAGCTTCCAGGACACACATGAGTCATGAGTCACGCCTGACTGGCTGTCCTTGTGACTGTTTACCTCCTCTACGTTTAGGGCTGAGACTTCCAGAAATCTGAAACGAGATCTTAAAGACGGCTGTCTAGACTCCGAGGTTGTAGGATTAAAAAGTGACGAAACTTCGTGTGATAAATTGCACTGAGAAACAGTACATAACTGGAAATGAACGCTGTGTCTACAAACGTCATGACGAGTCCACATCTGAAAAATAAACCAGCAAGGGTTAGGAGGAAGCGATTCCCAGCACCGCGCAGATGGGCACCATGTGTTCCGAATACCGTCTCCGTGTTTACATATACAGATTTGCCTGAGCATGTCGCAGAGCTGTGTTCACTCCAAGTTCCTGCATCTTGATGAAACTCAAACTCGCTTTCTTTTACAAGCAACGAAACAGCGGCTGAGTTTACGTGAATACGATTTATATTCGGACTTAAGCTAGCATCATTTATAAACGCTAGCTACGTTTTTAATCATCTTAAACAATGCTTAAATGTTGAAAACATTCAACTATCTTAGTATATGGAAGAGAAACGAACAATGTTTATGCTACAAAACTAAATACACACTCTTATTATTTCATTTGAAGTCGTCATAAGACATAAACGTTTGAATTTGTAATGACTCCTTCAGTGTTACTGCTGTGGTAGCCATGATCATAAATACACCTTAAAACAAAAACATATTACAAAATAGATACTGAAAGATTTTTCACAGTAATAATGATAAACAAATCTAATGAATAAATTCCATAAATATTATAATAATAACGTAGCATAAACTCTGTGTCAACCTTTTCCGTGAAATCATGCAAGATTGCTCGTCCGTACATTGTGTACAAACTTCAGAGCATGCAAATTCAACCTTCTGAAACGGTGTTTCCATAAAGACTCTTTATTCGGTGAGTGATAAATAGCCAAATTCAGTTCGCTACTCCTCCATTTTCTACCAAACAAAAGCCCACAGTCCCCCCTTCTTGTTTTCGATTGGTGCACATGACCGCGGCTTGATGATTCATAAGTAGAGTTCATCTACATAGCAAAAGCAACCTCCTCCATCTTTTTCTATTTCAGTGAATTAGGGTTTTTTAATGTGAATTTTATTCACTGATTTAGCTCAGAAAGCTGAAAAGTATAGTTTTCAGGTTTCCCACATCGCTGTAGCAAGAGGACCACATTCCCTTCAAACATGTAGTTTTCCTGGGGAGAACTAAGGATGCTGGAAGTGGTATTAGTGAGGCCAGCAGGGGGCGCTCACCCTGTGAGCTGTGTGGGGCCTAATACCCCGGTATAGTGACAGTCTACTGTCTGTAAAAACAGCACCGTCTTTCAAATGAGACTTTAAACCGAGGTCCTGACGTTCTGTGGTCATAAAAATCCCAGGACACGCATCCTAAAAGAATAGGGGTATAACCCCAGTGTCCTGGTGAAATTCTCCCATTGGCCCTTCTCTATCATGGCCCCCTAATAATCTCCATCTCTGAACTGGCTACATCACTCTCTCCTCTCCAGTGATAGCTGGTGTGTGGTGTGGTTCTGGTGCACTATGGCTGCCATTGCAACCTCCAGGTAGATGCTACACACTAGTGTTGGTAGAGGAGATCATGTCTCACAGGAAGACGTGCATGAACAATCTTGTCCTGCTGTGTCCTGGCACTGAGGTGGCAGAGTGAACTTTCCCTGGCTGTTCGAACAGCTGAATCACTGTCTGTCTTCAAACGAAGACCAAAGTCCTACCTCTTCACTAAGCACTTAAACAAGCTCTTTAAAAAAAAAAAAACCCCACCCGTACTGTTTTGCTCTCTGACAGGGTTTTAGCCGATAGTGTCTTCAGACCCTGAGCTATTTATACCAACATGAGGATATGATTTGATGGAGACTATAATGCACTTTTATAATATACTTGAAATGTAAACGTTATAATAAAGTCCATGCAAGACTTTTTTTTCCCAGCATGCCATCACTGTAATAACTTAATAGCAGAGTTCCAGCAGAACAGGAAGAGAATGAGAGAGTGAGTGTGTGTGTGTGTGTGTGTGTGTGTGTGTGTGTGTGTGTGTGTGTGTGTGTAGGCAGTAGGTTCAGCTAACACCCCATGAAATGCAAATGCTTTTTTTCTTTCAGCTGCCACAGTCGGCTATAGACCAGTGACTCGAGTCAGTTGTTTCCTGAACTAAAAGACAGATTAAAAAAAAAAAATCTATGCACTTTTAGTTCTGACCTTTACTGAACAATAGAGAACGAAGCATTCAAAAAATGTACCCACACTCCTCCAAGCGATTAAACGACTACCTGGTAATTAAATTTGTTTAACCAAAGTGAAATAAAAAACTTTTAAATGTGCCCAATTGCACTTCCCACTGCATCTCCAGGGTTAATTCACTGTGACTTATAAAAGTTTGCTTGCTGGACTTGCTGCACAGGACAGTTTGATTAATAACAAATAATAAATATGCGCTCAGCAGGGTCCGAACACTCTTCGCCCCCAGCGATTAGTTCTTGCCAAGTTACACAGAACAATAAGGAAACCTAAGATGAAAATACATAACAAGTAATAATAGCTCAATACCAGTTGCTTGAAAGCTGATTGGCTGAAAGCAGCCATGAAGTAATTCAGTGATTAAAAATTCTGATACAGATTAGCAGAGTGATGCAGTACACCAGATTCCAGCTCAACTGGACTTTTGGTTCCTGAGAAACAGCTATTAACTTACCTCCACTTTCTTTCAATGGCCACGCCCCAACCTTTGCAGAGGTCCTCAAAAACACGTACTGAACATGTATTTCAAGAGTGATTCAAATCCATATTACGAATTATGAATTATAGCTATTTGGAGGCAGCTCCGCCACCAACACAATTGACGTGGGGTGGCCATATTGTTTACAAATGTCACCATGTTTCTTAAAGTATTCACACTTTCTTAAAACCAAAGTTGTGAAGATAGGCCAAAAATCCTAGGCCTAGTTTGCAGAAGTATCTTTTTCCTATTAGAAAAAAAAATCCATCATGGTGGAAATTATTGGGCAGGGCCATTATTAGGTTGACTGGGTCGATCTCTCAGAGTACTACCTTCCGACTACGTTTCATGTTCGTACAATTTAAGGTTTCGCCTGCATGATTGGTTTCAGCACAACATCAGAATAATAATTAAAGGGATCGAAGCACCCAGCCTTGGTGAGATGCACGTTCAAAGACATGCTACAATTGTTGCATAAGCAATCACAGGAAAGTACAGCCATAACAATAGGCAAAGGGACTCAAGAATGAGTTGTAGTTTCATGCATTTACCAGTCTGTTATGAGAGAACGGTTTTGAATATCAATTAAAACAAACAAACAAACAAAAAAAAAAAAAAACAGTTTATGACAAAATCCAAGATGGCAGAAAATCTTACTAGGCAGTGCATTGAATTTGTCTCGATCTAGGGAATCCAGGGATGCCTGTTTAAATTTTGGATACACAGTTCAAAGGTTATGACCATAAATGTACTTCCAAATTAGGCCCAAATTTGACCCGATGGTGCCGCTAGAGTGTTGGCAGTATTTGATCCACATTTGATCGGAATGTTTCTTAAACCCTCCCAAATCAGTGTGCCAAATTTCACAGGATGAAGAAAAGGTACAATAACAATAGGGCGCCTAATATGAAGATTCTAAGAAAATCCTAATAAAAACACTACGTGCTTGGACCCCTACACATTTTGACAGTGTGTGATACTTGTTGTGTGGCCTGACCTGGAGGGATACTGAGGTTGGGGTTCTTGTTGCACCAGTCCATGTTGCAGCACATGGGGTAGACGCCAGTGTTGTCCCTGGCGGACGGTGCGCAAATGAAGGGCCGGTCACGTGGGATCAGCTCACTGTCGTTGATACACCAGCTATCCTTCTTAGTCCCACTGGCCGACTTGGTGATGGCGAAGTAGCACAAGCCGTCTGTGTTGCACGTCGAGTTCGGGCAGCGGTGACAGTAGCATTGTAAGGCTGCGAAATAACATACATACATTTAGTTCACTTTAAACCTTACAAAAACAGCCTGTACAAACATACAAGACTTTCTCGTCTCATTAGCACTACTGAGAAAATGCCTTTCTGCTTTTGAATTAAAATCAACACAGACAAGAACACACAAGAAATCTCGGCAAAAGACCAAAAAAAAACAAAACAAAAAAAAACTAAACAACCGTAGGCACGGTTTTGAAATACAATCTAATTGCTTGTTAAATAAAACCAACGCCCACAAACAAACTGAACTGGGGATTGTGCTCCTTTACTTCAATCTCTCATTAAGAAGAAAACTGTCGATTCATGTCACGTCACACAAATTCAACACATAATCACGCTTCATTGTGTCATTTGTCACACACTTTTAGCTCCAGACACTGAGCTGTTCAAGGACTCAAGAGTGACACAAACGCTGCCGAAGTGAGTATCAGAGTATTCATACAAAAAATAAATTGGCCAGTTTATCATCTAAATGCATTGCATTTACAGTACTTGACTTTTAAAAAATAATACCGGTAATAATAATCCATCCATCCATCTTCAACCGCTTATTCCTGCTTCAGGGTCACGGGGGACCTGGAGCCTATCCCAGGAAGCATCAGGCACAAGGCAGGGTACACCCTGGACAGGGTGCCAGTCCATCGCAGGGCACAATCACACACATACTCACACACCCATTCATACACTACGGACAATTTACCAAGCTGCCAATCAACCTACCATGCATGTCTTCGGACTGGGGGAGGAAACCGGAGTACCCGGAGGAAACCCCCGCAACACAGGGAGAACATGCAAACTCCGCACACACATGGCCCCGGCGGGAATCGAACCCCGGACCCTGGAGGTGTGAGGCTAACCACTAAGCCACCGTGCGCCCGGTAATAATAATAATAATAATAATAATAATAATAATAATAATAATAATAATAAATTAATACCTAGTATCTGTAATCCAAGGCTGCAAGTGCAGCACCAACAAGTGTAATGTTTTAAGGTAAATACCTGACTTGCCTTTATAGTTTTCTTCAACCAAGACAGACACATTTGTACTAAAGTAACCACTTTTATCTTTTTAGTCAGGATCATGGTAGGGCTGGGAGATATGACAAAAATAACGCATCATGATACTTGAGGACGTTTCTACGATACAGAATGCATATGACAATATTTAATTTAACTAACAAACTGTCCAGGATACTGGTCCATTGGAGGGCACCTTATACACACACATTCACACTTTTTGGGGTATTCAGTCCACATACCGGCATGTGTATGGGAGATCGGTGGAAACCAGAGATCACGAAGGAAACCAACAAGAACACCGGGACAATGTTAAACTCCACTGAGCTGAAATGCAGTTGTGAGACAGTGGTGCTACTCGCTACACCATCACATTGCCATATTTCAAAATGTCTACTGATTGACATATCTAGAGGAACGAGCTGACAGCATTTTGGCATCAATGTTCAGGTGCATTCTGGGTGCTTGCCTGTGAGTAACAAACTGAAGATCACCAGCATCCACAAGCAGATCTGTAGTATGAGGTTAGTTGTTTTTTTCCCATGAATTCTGATTATTTATTTAAAACAGAAAACAAATAATGATTTCAATTCCTAGAACTCTGTTTCATATTCCAGCTCTGAAAACCGTTTTGCAAACCAAGTGTAAAAAAAAATGGTAAATGGGCTGCACTTATATAGCGCTTTTTTTAATCTTAGCGGTTCTACAAAGTGCTTTGAAATGGTTCTCATTCACTCACCAATTGTAGCCGTGCTGTCACGCAAAGTGCTAGCTTGCCATTGGGAGAAACTTGGGGTTCAGTGTCTTGCCCAAGGACGCTTGGGCTGGGACGTGGGCTGGAAATTGAACCGCCAACCCTACGATTAGTAGAAAACCAGCTCTACCACCTGAGCCATGGTCGCCACAGGAAGGTAAAGCTTGCAGAAGAGTCAACACACACACGCTACACAGTAAGTTGTCTCACAAAGCACAATAAAGTACTGCATCTCAAATCGAAAACTCTGACCTTACATTCATAGGGATTTAGTAGAAAATCCAGTAGACTGGCATGCAAAATAGAGCTTTTTTTGTCACATGACGGTGACATGATAGGGTTTTAAATATCAGATGTGAGTTTTAAAGGCATTTGACAGAATTTTCTGTCTATACCACTGGACAAATCACTTGCCCGGATATCCACACAAGCAGATTTGACGTCCATACCAAAATAATATCAAGATACACGAGAACAGAACCCTTCAGCGGTTAGCCAAAAACACACTGGCCAATTATTTACATTTTTATCATATACTTCTTGTATTGTATTGATACACACAACTAGCTAACTAGCATGCCAAATTATTATTATATTATGCTAGCTAGCCTACTCAATTAAGTTTCTAGGCAACCAACACACGGGAGCGGTTAGCACACTGGAGCTTTCGCTTGCCCGGTAGACTCGTTAATGGATTTATTTGTCCACCCCTGGTTCAAATCACAGCAAGGTGACCGTCTGCTTCAACGCTGAGGCTTTCGGTCAATATCACCAATGTCACCATCGGGGAGTATGGATAAGGAACAACTCCCAAACAACTACAGGGGAGAAGAAATACAAAATACACCATGGACAAAGAGAGACACAGAAGTAGCAAGACATAGAAACACCAATTTAAGACAAGACCAAATGGAGCACGAGTGAGATGCAGAAAGAAGATGAAAAGAATTTGTGCACAGTCCTAACCACAATGAATTTTAAAAGGAAAAAAAATTCTGAAAGGTTTTAAATGGTCTAGACAGCCTTTAAGGTTGATATAAACAAAGACCATTGCAATCTCGTTTCCTAGAAATGAAGTGTCTGGGGCAGAGTTTCTGAGACGACACTTAAAGGAAGTAGAAAATTCTTTAGAACAGACATTGGGAAACAGTAGTCAAGTTCGACTACAGGTCTGATGTGTTGTCAGAGAAGACGACTAGTCTGAGAGAAAAGACAAGTGATAAGCACTTTCCATGGCACGGAAATTCAGAGCTGGTCTGGTGAAACGACTCACGCTGGATGGAGGGAAAAATCCCAAAGGGAGGGTCTCTGTAACTGTCTCTAGAGAGCTGCTGTTTACTCCCTCGGTTCTCTGCTCGAGACACTGAAGCGCTGAGGTAGTTTATGCGACTTCCCGAGATACGAAATACTCTCTCACTCTACGACTCGAGTAATGAACTCAAACAGCAAACTGACTTGAAAAAAGCGAGAGAAGAAAAAAAAACATTAGAAAATAAATTGTATCCTACTGAAAGTGACATGGCTGAAAATTCAATAAAGCTGCTTGTGCTATATGATTAATGAAGGCTTGGCGAGTGTCAGTAACTCGGGAGTGCTTCAGTGAGTCAGACGTGCGAGAAAGTCTAGTGAGTTTAACCAAAGCTGAAAATAATTGCAGTCGCTGGTGGATTCGATTTGCAGGACTGTTGCATCAGACACCATACTAGTGAAGAGTCCAAGATGAGGCAAGTCCCATACAAACACAGGTAAAAGGCAAGAGAAATGCCACCAATGGGATTCATTCTGCAGGTCTATTCATAGCCAGGCCTGATTCGGAGACTCAGAATGAGATCACAGACATTTCTCTTTTGCTGAAGAATAATCCTTGTATGTGTCGTTGTCGGGTTTTGTCCAAAATCGTGCTTTTCTGCCTATATCATACCTTTGGCACCTCAACTGTAAGAACCCATAATTAGGTTTTTTTCACCAGACTGGTGTGGAAATGTTTTGATTTACTTTCTAATCTCATCTAGGCTTCCTTCCTACAAAGATCATGTGAACGTCGGGCTTTGTTCAAACGCTGTAGTGAACAGACTTAAGTCTAATCATTTATGTTTATAAATCAGATACCAGATAATTAAATCTTTAAATGAGAATTTTTCCAATTTCACTTTTGGGGGTATGCAGATTTTAAAATATGAGTGAGCAATACACACTATGTGGCCAAAGGTTTGTGGACACCTCGCCATAACACATTTACATTTACTCATTTAGGAGACGCTTTTATGCAAACCGACTGACAGATGAGGAAATACAAGCAAAGCAATATATCTCTTGGAGAACATTACAAGAAGTGCTACCATACAAGATCTTTTAATTGAGTCCTAGAAAAGCAAAGTGCACAGAGTAGAGGTGTAAGATCCAGAGTTGGCTCTTTTTTAGGGATTAGTTACTTGTTCACGGAAGAGGTGGGTCTTTATCTGTTTTTTGAAGATAGTGACAGATTCTGTGGTCTGGATTGAGGTTGGAAGTTCATTCCACCAATGAGGGACAGTTACTGTGAAGGTTCTGGAAAGGGACCTTGAGCCACGCTGAGTAGGCACTACTAAGCGACGGTCGTTAATCGATCGCAGGTTGCGTGAGGGGACGTAAACCTTCTGGAGAGTGTTGAGGTTGGGGGGTGCTGTTCCAGACAAGGTCGTGTAAGAACCCATATAAAAACTGGACTGTTGCAATGAACTACTCTCGGGTCTCATTAAGACAAGGTCGTGAACGTGCGCATCAAGGCCTTGAATTTGATACCGTTGGATAAAGAAAGCCAGTGGAGGGAGATGAAGAGGGGTGTGACATGGGTTCTTTTGGGCTGGTTGAAGACGCAACGTGCTGCATTCTGAATCATCTGAAGGGGTTTGATGGAGCTGACTGGAAGGCCTGAGAGTAGTGCATTGCAACAGTCCAGTTTTGATATAACAAGAGCCTGGAGTAGTAAATTATCCAGAGAGATTTACATTTATCTCATTTATACATCTGAGTAGCTGAGGGGCTTTCTCAAGGGTCCAGCAGTGGTAGCTTAGTGGTGCTGGGATTTGAGTTCACAACCTTTTGATCAGACGTCAGACGTCTTAACCACTAAGCTACCACTGACTTCTAGTTAAGGTACATGAAAAAGAGAAATGAATTTATACTTGTTTTTGCTGTTGACTGAAGACATCTGGGTTTGAGTTCAAAAGATGAATATGAGAAGAGAGTTTAGTATTTCAGCTTTGATTTCCTGGTATTTATATCTAGCCAACATCAAGATCAGAGAGCTGTCTCCGAGAGAAAAACAAGCCATTTTGAAGCTAAGAAAAGAGGGGAAATCAATCAGAGGCACTGCACACACATTGGGCATAGCCAATACAACAATTTAGAATGACCTGAAAAGGAAAGAAACCACTGCTGTACTGAGCAACAGACAACGAATGGTGTAAATTATGTAAATACCAGGAAATAAAAGCTGAACTCCTAAAATCTCATCTCATATCCAGCTTTTGATCTCAAACCCAAGTGTCTTTGGTGTATAGCACAAACAAAAGAATTGGCCTTGCATTCCAAGAGGGGACTGTATGCATGAGGCTGCAGCAGAAGTACACATAATACTTTGGAGAGCCATGTTATAAATATAATATATATACACACACATACATATATATATATATATATATATATATATATATATATATATATATATATATATATATATATATATATATATATATATATATAGTATATAAGTAGTATATAAGAATTACACAATAAAATAGTCAAAATGGGCAAAACAGACTACATTCAGATGGCTCTAAGGATCGAACGATGTGACCGTTAAGGAAAACAGGAAGTGCTGTTTAAAAGCATAGCATTTACACTAAGTGCAAAGTAAAGAAAAGGTCATCAATCCAAGAATCCTGGATGCAAAATTAATCGCAAAAAGCCCTCATACACAGCTTATTCTATGATTTATACTTACCTTAAATGAACGGTATGGTATAATTAATCTCGAACACCACAGGGACTTAATGAACACCGGGTCTCTAAACACAAACCTGACATTAAAAATGCTTTAAAAATGGTGACTCACTGTATAATGGACAACTGTTTAATAGTCTTTCCTCAGCCAGTCCTGGGCACACAAGCAGGAAATAAACCATCTGAGTAATAATATATGACATATGTGCATTGTGACTCAGGAACACAGAAGCTGAGTAAGCAGTTATTATCTTTACCTGGCAAATACAAATGCATGTAAAACACTTTATTCAGTGTGAGAGACGGT